>CM055896.1:21684609-21707109 GCA_029582155.1 Panopea generosa | reverse complement strand
TACTACTACTACTACTTTTACTTCTACTAATACTGCTACTACTACTACTTCTTTTACTTCTTCCACTACAACAACTACTATTTCTACTACAACTGCTATTACTACCACTACAACTACAACTACTTCTACTACAACTTCTACTACTACCACTACAACTGCTACAACTACTATAACTACTACTACAACTACTACTATTACTACTACTACTACTTCTACAACTACTTCTTCTACTACTACTAATACTCCTACTACTTCTACTACTACTAGTACTGCTACTACTTACTGCTAATAAAATAACAACAACAATACTTTTTATTATACCGATAATTCTAATTATTCAGTTATATTTATTTATATATATTTTTAAAGTTATAATTATAAAACAGTTGTTTAACTGTAAAATTAATGGAAACATTGCAATAATAAGAACTAAAATATCTTATCGGCAGGTAAACCATAATATACTCGTGTATAATAATGAGCTGGTGTACGCCCAGCGTGACCCCAACCATCCGTTCATTATCCGCCATTACAACTGGACAGTTGGTGTAGAATGTGACGTACAGAGGAACGAAACGTCTTCAGGTATGTTAGAACAAAAATTATTTTCAAAATACAATCTACCTTTAAAATAGTACTGTGGCACTCAAGTTATGGTTTAATGGACAGATAATATGTAATCATCTTAAAAACACAAGTTGTTACATCTTTCATAAGAAACATTGTTGAATCATCTTGCTCCCTTAACAAAGAAAATAATGAATGTGCCCAAGTGAAAGGATTTTCGCAAGGGAGACAAGTCTATAGTCGTGTATTAAGTCATGTATGTTATGTGTATAAGTTGTTTCCCCGGAAAACGATCTCGGCGAATACCAGAAAGTCATAAATTATAAGATTGTTCAAACATATTAGAATGACATATACGATTTGTTGAACATACATGTATTAAAAGTTACTGTATATATTGATTTACAACTACTTTTTTCTTTTTATGGTACTATTTGACCGTATTTAATATTTAATTTATACACTGATATTGAAACAACGCTCATTTGACAAAAACTTTCTTGACCGATGTGACAAAACTATAGTTCTATTATAATAGTTCTTCCAAAAAAGTGAAATGTTTCTTTAAGGTCACTTGCACCATGCGACTGTCAGTTCCACGAGTTATCACGTGAACGGATCGAACCATTACGTAGTCAACATGACGTTCTATCGGGATGCAAACTACTTATACCCGATACAGGGCAATCCTGTACAAGCACAAGTAGGAACACAAGTGTATGTCAAGGTGTTCACAACGACAACTGATTGGACAATCAAGATGAAAGTACACACGTGCTACACTAAGCCAACACCAAGCTCTTCAGAACACTTGAACTTTAACCTCATTAAGGATGGGTAAGTATTTTATCATATAATATGTTTTATTGCATTTAGTTTACATCGAATGCTATGTAATTGAGAGCTTATATAAACCCCTCCCGAGTCCATATCTCGATAGAACCAATAGTTAGTTCTTGAAATGTCCTCTACATTAAGTGTTTACACTGCTGCCCTCGTATTATATTGGACTATTAACATATGTCGGTACATGACTAAATAGATGGACGTAGATTTGGCGTGGGTGTGTGTGTGTGGGGGGGGGGGGGGGGGGGGGGGGGGCTGCAACCCGAGGAGAGAGTGTATGAGGATGTATGAGAAAGTATATGCTGGCCCCAACCTGAACACTGGGCCCCCAGCTCCTACGCCTAAAGCTAACTAAATTATAATTGTTTGTTTGAATATTTAGCTTTATATTTATGCCGTCGAGGACTAACATACGATCATAATACCTAACCACTCTTTCTTTGGATTTTGAAAGGTTAACGAGTACTCAAGTACACCCATATCCGCAAGTAACTTATAGCTTTCCCACTTGAATCAGCGATGAGAGATATCTGATAATAAGACGCAATGCCGTATATCAATCATCATGGAGACTATGGCCGGTCGCTATTCGAATTCACGACTCCTGGGTTGGTAGTATACAAAACTAAAACGAGCACTTCAGCACGGAATTTTCGTGACCCTTTTCATTAAAAAACTATGAGTTTTATGTGAATTAAGAAAATAATGAGCTGATGATGTTGGCTGAAAATAAAAGTTATCCGAATTTAGGCTAAAAAGCAAACTTAAGTAAATATTTCTTGTAAAGAACGTTACCATAATATAACATAATAACAATGAGATTCACCTTAAGCTAGGAACATATCTACATACTTTCAACATTTCTAACTGAAAACAAAAGTTACTCCGTGAATACTTTGTTCTATCATAGTACTTATAATCAAACGTAAGTTCCCATTTCTTTCCGATCTTTCAGAAACATCTATAAAAATGTCTTCAAATACTTATCGGAAATAAAAAATGATTGAGCGGAAAGTAATATATAAGTAACAATGACCTCGACCAAGACACGATTTGCAATCCAATTCTTATTATTGGCCGAAATATGCCCACAATAACGTCCAAAATAACGTACACCGTTTTGCAATTGAACGTTCTTAATACTTTAAACATTACTAATATGATTTGCAAAAATATAATGATTTTCTTTTCGCTATTTTGCCGGTGATGTGTACTCCGATGATTAATTATTAAATACATGTTGTTTTTTATTATATATGATTAATGTACAATTAACGTGTTTAACTTTGAAATATGATAAAACACAACACTTCGCCACTCAATGACGCTTAGCACCAGTCAAGCATGAGAAACTTGAGCTTCACTGTAAAATACTATGCCTGTACCATGAACAAATCAACCAACCCAGAACCCATTGACACTGAACATCACGTGCGACAACAACGTGGTTCCAATCTATATTTAAAGTACGTAACGGTGACCTTCACCGTTATACAATTTATATCAAAAGTAATCTAAGTTTCCTTTTCAGTTAAAAAGCTTTCCATGTAATGTCATCAACATGATAGTTATCAAATACATTTTATTGCCAAATATGTAGCACAATGCAATTGGGCCGGGTCACAATTTGTTTTCCACATTTAATTTAAAAACGGTCCTTCTTTTAAACTGTGTTTACAAATGTCACAGAAATGGCTAAACATATTAAATAACATATATTAACATAGAGTTGAGGAAACTAATATTAGTTAAGAAGAAACTCCGTTTAACCGTTCGTCAACCGCCCGGCGCCGGTAATTCTCCCATACATCACGCATGAAAACAATGCATCCGTATTCTCAAAACGGATATTTAAACACGCCTCAATTCCATACAAATTCTAGTTACTTCTGACAAGAGGTAAGGGATTGATGACACTTTTATACAATTATAACTTAAATATTTTAAAGTACAAAAGAACTTCGATGGCTCGAACCCGACGGGACTGGATAAAACAATTCGAGTTAAGGGTTGTTCGAGCCAAGTATTCTTCAACATCATACCATATACATGTACATCTAAACAGAAATTCGGCTGGGACCAGATTAGTGGTTAGAACTTTATGTGGTGTTACAGCCATCCATGTTAGAGCCAATGAAGTTCTACTGTAATACAATTTGACTCTTTTTGGTATGATTCACAACAATGGTTAGACGTTTGAAAGTTATATTGTTCTTTATCTTTTTACAGATGTGAAGTTGACAGTAACACTCACATAATCTCACAATCTTCTCACGAGACACGTTTCGTTTTCGAGGACTTCGAGTACACGTCGAACCATGAAGGAATCTACCTCTACTGTGATGCCACATTCTGTGGGTCGTCTGACTATTCCCGCCAATGTCTGCAGACGTGTAACCCTGTAGTCAGAAAATAAAAATGTTCATAAACGATATTAAGGACATTTATAAATAAACATCTGTTGCGTTTATACACCAGTGCGAGACGTCCTTTGTCTGATGTTATAGTTTTATTCTGTGAGTTAAGATACTTTGTTGGTACAAATTTGATTTCATGCATGTATATACCGGTATTGAGTTAACAATACCACTTTGAGTAATGTTTTTTCTTTACGAACCACCATCCTCTGTAAATAAAGAAATAACTGTCTCATGTGTTTACTTCGTGATCAACTTTAACGTTACCCAGGCAACATATATTAATAATTAACTGGATATACTATTAAACGCTTAACAGTCTCATTGGTTTAACTTATGTTTAGACGTCTTTTCTCTTTTGTCTTTTAATTAACCATGTAATGTCTACCTACACGTACCTCAAACAGCTGTTATATTAGCATTTTCCAAGGCGTTGACCTCTGTCTGTATTATATGTTTGACGACACTACACTGTATCGTATGTGTTTGTGATATGACGGTGGATGCTCATTCTTGAAAGCCACGTAACCTTTGTGTACAAGTCAGTTAATAACAATGTTATGTCAACAAAAAGTACAAGGTTTGCATTTTATTGAAAAGGAATTTTTGTATTTTTAATTTCAATTAAATACATACATATTTTGATTTTTACGTCATTTTTTGTCTATTCACTTGCGCCAACACTTTCTAAATACATGTACGTGCATACGTTTGCAAGCGCTAAATTGTGTTTGTAATATTCTCGGACAATTCGAATAAATCGGAGATTTGTACAGATATTGGTCTTTTTCTTTGTAAGTTATTGCTTATGTTTCTGAGTTTGATAATTTCAGAATTTTCCGTGGTAAATTTATTTCGAATATTTGATAGCTTTATTCATGACCCTTGTTTTCGTGTGCTATAGTTTTAAATTGTAAGCTTCAGAAATTACGAAAAATATCATTTTAATGGTAACAAATATACACCAGTTGTCATTTACTCTTTATTTTTTCCGAATCGCTCACTTCTTTTATTCATTGTATATAATTTATCGTAACAACATATACACCCAAGGTATAGTGTTACATGAACAAAACAAACGTGTAAATAGTTTGAATAGTTTATCAAATGCAACATTCAAATTACATAATGATAATGTATGAATGTCTGTATAGAATGTGACCAACAAATGGTAACCAAGTTAAATGATTTTCAAACACATTCCTGTAGTGATTTATTCGAGAACGCTACTGTAACAATGGACACATGCAATTCTTGAAAGAGATACGTGACATTTTTGTTTTATAAATCTACTCTCTTTTTAAAAGTCTATGATTTCATCATAACAATGCGACATTAAACTAACACAGTATGCGTTGCATATCCGTAATAACCATTCTATTTTGGAAAAGGGTTTGTTTAAACATATCTATTCAATTCAATTTTACAAACATAGAAATTAATATAAAATCAAATATGAGTTAAAACGGAAGATAAAGTCTTACAAAATTCTTCCCCATTACATGTGTACAATATGTACGCTTAAATAGATGTCAACTGTAATTCAGTAATTCACGGGCAAATGGCTGAATCAATACATTCTTTTGTGTATTTATTTATATATATTATGATCTAGAAATAAAAACCAATGATTAACAGAATTTCTTGAAAAAAGAATACTAGTATGTATAATAAATACAAAGCTCGGAAGAGAATAGAAAATACATGTTAAGGACAACATGGACAAATCAGAACGACTGGCTGACAATTTTGGATATTGTTTTAACAGTTGTATTAGTTGTTTAATCTTGCATGTTATAAATAAAATCGTTTAGTTGATATAATATATTTGTAAACTATTTAAAATTTTTGACATTAATGTCATCGGAGAGTAGCGGTTCGCCAGCAAGAAGTACCAAGTCTCTTTGAAGAGGCTGTACATACTTGGAACTGACTGACGAGTGTCAGCAATGGAACACGTTGCCATTGATGGAGGTGACACTTGAGGACGTAAGGACCTATACTTTCTATTTCACCACATATACACTGAGGAGAATCTTCAATGTTTTTAGAAATATATGTTTCTGAAATGAGTTACAGTCTGTACAGCTACGAGTATGTAATTTTTGACATTTACTTTTACCATTTTAGAAGAACTTTGGTATTTTCAATATATGAAGAAGGATATTTTTTCAATCAGCAGACTATTACATTAACGGGCAACAAATTAAAGTCACACATTGGTATAAAGAGTTGTTCTTGATATCAGGAATTGAATGTCGCTATTTTGTATGTAGAGTACGTGGCGGAATAGGATATGGTGGGACAGCTCCGATGACAATTTTATAAAAAAAAAGAAAAAAAGTTAATGCTTTGTTCGAAAGGTTCCAAACCGTCCCATCGTCTTTCGGAGTTTAGGGTAAAATAGATTCTATTTTGTAGTTATACTAGCTGCTTCGTTTAGAAATTTATAATTTAATAGTAATTTGTAAATTGTTTTTATATAAGTCTCCTAATTCTGTCTTCATAAAGTAAGTAGTTTGTTCTTATTTAAATTCACAGTATTTTTATCATGTTTATGCATAGCTATGTAATTTATAAACGGGAAGACCTATATATGTTTATCATTTTGTGCTGAATATCATAAATATAGGTGAGACGGATATTTCGATTGGGTCGCCAGGTTTATTCAAACCTATTTCCGATAAAGCAGGCGTTGTTTGTTTAGTGAGATGTCATTTATATTAGATGCATGTAACCTTAAGTTGATTCACATGCATGTCACATTCAATTTAAAACCGACCAGTCGTATAGATATATCCGCGAATACAACAACACACATAATTATAATAAAGTCATTTATGATATCCTAGGTAATCTGGTTTTAAATGTAAATGAGATTTTAAGCTTTAAGGAAAACTTTATGAAAAGTAAACGATGATGTCACAAATACAGATATGTGCGGCACTAGAATATAAGCAAACAATAACCACATAGTATTTTAAGTGTTTAACATGGTTACAATGATTTAACGTTTCACGCCACTATTACATTTCACATAGGGTTCCATTGTAACATTGATGTCCAAAACACAGTGGAAAAAAAACAAAATCTGCAGCATGTGTCTCGGCTCAAATTCTTCACTGGTTCAAGATATGCAATCATAAAGGGAATTTTCAATGCTTTTGTGAGACCTTTCAATTTCCAGAGTAATAATTATTCGCCAACGATGCGGTTCGAACCAACAGTTATAAAATGACACAAAATTGCCCAGAAATCAGTTATCAGCATCACATTTTCAGAGTTAATTTTTGAAATACTGACCATTTAACACACGATAGGAAAAATTAAACACTCCTGAACTAAAGTTACTAAAGATTACACTAACTTGACAAATGCGATAACTCCTGTATCGTCCTAGATATTGTGGCCGGCATAGTAAAGATGGAATATTGTATTGAAAATAAATGTTGAATTATAATATGTACTGAATATGTATTAAAAAGAGATGTAAGAAATACTAGTCAGATTGAATGTATTGACTCGCAACAATACTATCATAAAATTGTAAAAGTTTTAAGTTCTATGCATTAATGTGAATATTTATATACTTGTATACGCGGAAAAAAAAATCAAAATAAAGTTATCAAATAATTGAATTTTGACTGCAATCTTAAAATCCCGACAAAACGACATTTCTTTAATATTTGTGGATAGTTTGTTTCAAGATTATATCTTTAATATGCAAGTGTCTTTTTACCAAAACCTTTAGACGTTAGGATTGATCTCGAGTAGCATCCCTGGATAAGGATATTCTCAAACGGATGTTGACAGAAATGACGGGATTTTACAATTCAAAGAATTCATCCGATACTGAGGTAATATATGCTACCTCCTTAAGTTAAAGTTAAAGTAGATGAATAGAACAACAAATATTCCTCTATTGCTTCCTGGCGTCTAAACAGTTATCATTGCCTTATCATTGATTCAATGAAGAAATCATCAATTTAGATATTATGAAAGAGTAACGACACAATAGTTACAACACAGTACTTATATTATCTCCACAACACAGACAGTTATCTGTACCTGGTTATTGTATATACATGTGTGATGATATGTGCTAACATTTCAAAATGCTATCACTCCATTATCATTGTGACGTCCATATCTGGTTAGAAAAATTACTGTTATCAAAACTTCCTCATCTAAACTCACCCAATAAGGCGACCGATTGCATGCCAAAGGATAAGTTGTTACACCGTGTACATTACCATTCACTTCTAACTCATTCGGTATGCCACATCTATTCAAGATGAGGTCCGCTGTTATAGTGATCATTCTGGTGTGCTGCCAGGGAGAGACGTCTTAAACTAGTAAGTTTGCTGTACTCTGTATCATTGTTTGTAAATTTAAAGTTGTATTTGTATTATTGTATGTGTTTATATAAATAGTTTTATGAAGTCGCTCGATGTACATGTATATGTTTTCATATCCATTAATTATAGATATAGGATGAAAAGCGTTATTACGTTGTCAAAGGATAACCAGTCGGATTATCACCATCATTGTTATTTAATTAATATTGACACTCGATACGTACTTCTTGTATGTGGTTTTTATCTATGGGCAACGGAATGAGAAACTAGAAAAAAATAAAATAGACTTCGGTTTAGATCTTTCGTTCAAATCTAGCCAGGGGCATCATACATATATCACAGGGACTCAACAACAATATAGCTTCTCTCAATTTGCTCAGGACTGACACGTGTTGTATGACTCTTCACTATCACGCGATAAATGTTTGCGCATGCAAACATGTTAAAGTGCACATGGCGGAGTCATCTACCTTAACCAATTGACATAAATTAAATTCATTAAATATCTAAACTACAACTGGAATATATATTTTTAAATTTCAAATTAGACTAAATGAACGTTCAACCTGCACGTAAGACTAAATATCAGTATAATGTTTTCTGTAATGAAACAGTTTCCGTCTTCACGGGTTTCCACCCCCCCCTTTTTTTATTTTTTTGGGTGATGGGGGGGGGGGGGGGGGGGGGGGGGGGTGTAAATTGGGTATAATCAGAACGCGTGCTTTCTTTTTAAATGGTTGAGTCTGCATTTGTCAACGGCAAAACAGACATCATGCATTCCAATAGAAAATAAATGTCCAATAATTCCCACAACAGTATATAATTAACATTTGTTAGGCGGTAACCCATTCTTAAATGTTACGCTCAATATATATTATAATGAAATAACTAGTATAATAAGAGATTGAACTGTAATGTATACATGACATCAAAACACGGTCTTAAAACAATGCCAATACTCTGACTGTTAATTCTTTAGCTTTTTAGTTATTGATATATCGCAACATTTCAGCTGATATCCCAACAACACAAGAACGTGCTACTACATATGCATGGTGGCGAACATATACATTTTCAGGTAAGTTCTCATATACCAATTCGCATTGTAATAACATGAACGTTTAAAAAGCGATTGACTATCTGGTTATGCAATGCATACATGTATTTGCGAACATTATAGAGGAATTCTGATTAATTATCAACAAGAAGCGAAGACACACACGCTCAGTCCCATCTGGCAGGTATTTCCTGTATCAAAAGTTAACATTGTGTACATATCTGTATGCTTGTTCAGGCTAAAACATTTATTTATGAAATGTTTTCGCAAGGCTGTGCTAACCTCTATCTTGAATGCCCGATTGTTACTAATAAAAATGTCCGACCAAAGTATTGACTTTCTTAAATAAACTGCATTTTTAATTTAAGTACTTTTTAAAAATAAGATAAAGATTAAAACATTTAATAAACGTGCTAGAAGATTAATACATCATGAACTATTATTTTATGCCAAACTGCAATGGACGACAATTGCAGCAGTAGTCACATTGAAGATACGTAGACTAGCTACTGCATGCAGGTTAGCCGCGATCGACTCTAAAAGACTCCGCATCATCTCGCGTCACACCGAGTGCTAATTAATTCACGATGTACGATCAATAAATCATATATATATTTTTATTAAAGTCTCATCTATGTACAGACATATAAATAAAACATACAGTAACACATACAATTTACATAGCCATTCAATATTAGAATTACAAGAGACTATCGCTATAAAATTACTTTACATAAAATATATACATCTATCACAGATTATTCATGCATTATTTTAGAAAAAGATGTATACTATAAAGCATTATACACTGTAAGAATTGAGACACCGGCGCTAATCTTGGTTGTAGACCTAAAAGTGTGTTAAAATAACTTTTGCTAAATCGTGAAAGGAAAAATAAATGCAAATGCATCGCTATATAGTCAAAAGCTTTTTTAAAAAATATTTTAAAAGATCAGTTATCACCCCAGATCAGATCTGGAATGACCTGATTAGCACCGATTTCTCAACATAATATTAAACTAATTTGTTTTACATTTTAAAATATATTATGCTACCAATGAAGCATAGATCAGCGTTTGCTAAATTTAGATGTGGTGTTGCGCCATTAAAATTAGAAACTGGTCGATATGAGGGTATTAATGAGAATGACCGGTTATGTCCTTTCTGTAATAATGCTATAGAAGATGAGTGTCATGTTATTTTAAAATGTGCCACTTATAAAGATATTAGGACAGATCTGATGCTTAAAGCAGTAAGCATAGATGCGAACTTTAATAATTTTGATGACTGTAATAAAATGAAGTTTCTCTTTTCCAATAAAGATATGATAAGAATATGTGCCAAAACCTGTTTTACAATACTACAAAAACGTAGAAATATTTTATAGTAATAATTTTCTACTTCATAATCAATTTTAAAAAGCCTATAAGTTCTTAATTTGTTACGTCCATTACCACGTATACTAGTTGTTTGATTTACACTTGCTTTCCACTCCGTTATTTAATTTTGTTAACGTTTGAGTATGTATGAATATGAAGCTGTAAACTATCAAATTGATTTATAACTGTGAAAACCCAATTTTTACAAGAGTTATTAGCTTTATTTCGTGCCCAAATAAATATTCTTTTATTTAATCTCGTATCAACTGAATAGATGTTGCGTACCCAATGTCTGGCTATACATTTCCATTGTTTGACTATTGGAGGGACCTAACCCATATCGCCTGAAATGGCTGCAGTAGGTGTATATTTGCCAGTTCCCAGAAAAAAATCGCATCGCTCTATTTTGTATTGAATTTATGCACGAATAAGATTTAACGCCCCATACTCTAGCTCCATACGATATAACAGACCAAACAAGTGAATCAAACAATTTTGTAAATACTTTATGGGGCATTCCACCTATGCTTTTGTACCTGGCAATAAGTAAACCTAGAGCACGACCAGCGCTTTGAGCCACTATTTTTGCAGTTACATTAAAATCTAGATGCTCTGTTAATGTTAATCTAAGGTATACATATTTATCAGTATAAGTTAGAACATTGTCACCCCAAGTAAATACAATATCTGTTTTAGCAATTGACAATAGTCTGAAATGTACGATGCTACTCTTAGTAAAATTAATTGTCATACTGTTAATACTACACCAGCTATTTAACTCATAAAGCATATGCTGCAGGTTTTTCTTCATTTTCAGCATACATTAAAATGCTAATACTTTCATTATCAATACAGATATCTTTACCAAGGGATTTTATACGTAATGCTAGGTCATTTATAAACAAATTGAATAATACGGGTGACAATGAACAGCCTTGTCTTAAACCAGAATTCACTGGAAACCAGTTGGTATAAAAATTATTTACCCTCACACAGGAGAAAACAATTGCATATAAAGAGTTGACAGCTACAAGCATTTTACTAGAAACACCATATACACTGCAATCTCTCCCAAAGCTTGTCTCTATTGATATAGTCGTAAGATTTTTTAAAATCAATGAAAGCACAGAATGAAGAGCGTTTAAGCTTTCTCCTAGTATCTATACTATTTGTTAGAGATGAAAGTTGGTATATTGTGCTACGTTTTTTCCGAAAACCATTCTGCTCGTCAACAATTTTATTATTATTTTCCGACCAAACATATAGACGATTATTCAATATAGAACTATACAATTTATACATGGATGATGATAATGATATACCCCTATAAGAGATTGGGTCTTTTGGGTCGGCGGAGCTTGACTTAGGTATAGGATTTATAATAGATTTACCTCATAAAGATGGAATAAAACCTGTATTAAAAACTTGTCAATTTTCCAGTAAAAAATCCACTTTTTAAATATTCTTTTTTACTGTATAATTGTTTAGGTACGCATTTGTAATGATGGATATGAACAAAATTCATTTTTCTTGAAGATATGAAACATATTTGTATTAATAGATGTTACAAATAACAAACCCTTTGGTTAAAACGCTTACTTTTCATTCCTGTCATAAAATTAGGTCACTAGTATTTTAATTCCAAAATATATGTCAACAATTTGTATGGAGCACGTAGTTCAGTGTTAGAACATCGGAACCATGATCGGAGGGTCGTGGGTTCGATCATCTATCACAATGATGTGTGGTGTCCTTAAGTAAGATACTTTTCCCCAGCATAATTATGTTAAGTACTTGTTCTGCCCAGGGGGACTTCGAGTCTGATTTGTAATACTTGTTTCGCAATCGAAGTAAATAAAGAAGTTTAAACTAAAACAATTACACAATTTACACATTTTTTATGAAATACGTTAAATGGGTCTACTTATTTTTCTTGTTCAATATTTTCAACAGTTATTTGAGTATAGATAATATATATGTTATACAGTCAGTCGGTTTGTTTCACTGTAACAAAATAGTTCGGTTGTTGTGGCCTAATTTAGTAGTGTCAGCTAGTACGTGTCTATTGGAATGATATAAACTATATTTAGAGCAGGTAGCGTGGGTTTGTTAAAGCGTATCGATCGCTCGATATGAGTAATGTTTTTAAGATCTTTTAACATATTCATTTTTTGATTAAAGAATAAATCATTTTGACTGTTTAAGTATTCAGAAAGTTAGAACAATTAAACGGGTTTATTATTTATAAAACTAATTTAAATTTACATTGAGCCTAATAGCGTATAATCAACATCGTTCGATATATTGAAAGTTGTTGATTAATCATTTGCACGAAATTCACTAAGGTATGTGGAGTGTTTAACGATATATTTTTGTGAGACACCAATGTTACACGTTAAATATTTAAGGTCTATGGCTTGACCTTTTAGAGAAAATAGTTTTCACAGTTTTTCTTAAAAATGTGCTTATAAGCCCTGTGGCGTAAGCTTTTTTGGTCAAATTACGCTAGTTCAAGAATTCATCTGAGATATTCATGGTGGTCATAAAACTGTTGTGTAAGTATGGATAAGATTCATTGAACAATGGGGGTGCTATCGCGTCTGCAAGGTAAACAGACGGACGCCTGACATCGGACGCCTGTCAATTTGCAATGTTTATGTTCTAAATACAAGTCAATTATGCCAACTGTCAACAGTTTTAAAAAGCAACACTTAAGATATAGACCGTATTATTGCAGCTAAATCCCATTTCCTATGATTTTTTCAATAAACACTCCTTGCCATGATCACTAAAACTTAATATTTACTGCTGCATTCAAATTTTGATATTTATGAATGATTATAAAATATTTTAAAAAATAAATCGAATTAAGAATGGAGTTTTCCTTATACAGTATTATTTAGTCGAAACTATTCAATATGATATTATTCTATTTTGCCATTCCTTCTATCTAATTATAATGATACATATTATTCAAGTCCGTATGTACGTGATAAACAATATATAGTATCAAGAGAAACAACCGGTATTACATCTAAATAGCGTATTTTTGCAACGTTTTAATAAATTTACGGATTTTTCTCCTATATAGAGGAATGCACTTTGGAACACTGAACTCATTATCGATGCTTCTGAAAGTGCCTTGTTTCTATAGATAGTCCGCTGTTGATCCAAGTGTGCAGATAAAGTCATCAGATTGGACAGCTTTCTTTTTCACAATTTCGATGGTTTGATGACATCCCTTAATTTTTGACAATGTTGCTCATTTACTTACTTAAACTGTTATATCTTCATCAAACCGTACCCAATGCCATTCAAACTTGGCAAAACTCTTAAAAATGGTCCAATGTGCTCATATGTACAAAGAGAAACGTGACAATTGTATGCATTTCAACAAAAATAGTGCCAACCGATTTACACAGCTATAATTCCTAGGGCCCAAGAATCTTGTTACTGTCTAAGTAATTCTTAACTGAGACCTTAAGTCATCCACATATGAAGTTGAATTGGTGTATGGTTAGTAGTAACGGATATGATATTAGAGGATTTCCATTTTCTTTAAAAGTTCAGTTCGAAATGAAAACACGTCCATATTTTTTTATTTTCGAAACAACTGATACTTACCCCAGAAACTTCATTAAGTGTGTTATTTTGTGTGTTCAGAACCACCTAAATCATTTATCGCATATATATATATTGTCGCCATAGTTGTATATGTATGTATCAATTTGAAAAACAACCATTGTACCAAGCTGATAACTATTTCTATACAATACGAACAACTGAATATGCAAACAGATGGAGTTCTTTATTGTGCTTTATTCTAATATAATCTCTCGGTTTATCAATAACATAGATGAACAAGAGGATCATAATACTGATTTTATTTATTACCAATACAATTAGGTGATTAAGCTAAACATTTGCATGCTCTAAAGAAATATGAATCTTAAACATATACTACTGCGATGGTGTATCGTGTTAATGTAAACCTGCGACCACAAATCAAATAATTCCACCCCCTGATAAGCGTTCGAACTCACTATAAACAGTAGATTCGCCTATTTCAACGAAAACGTTAATATTATAACAGACAGCGACGATTTGTTTTCATTTCATTTCCTGTCATGTTTGTGTTTGAACCATATCAGATTTGCCGAGATCGGGTCACTTTTTGTGATATTTCTCGTTAGTGTAAAATAGGCATGGCATTTTCAATTTGTTTTTTAACTTTGAATTGAACCTAAGTATTAAATATATTGCATGTTGACATTGTTACCGGTGTATCAATGTTACCTGTGTATCGATGCTAGATAAATGACAAACGGAATCTGGTGGTGTTACTTGACTGCGTGTATGTCATAATTCACCATGTAATACATAGAATGGACTTAATTGGTGAACATCTATGAAAAAAGAATTGGTATGTAACGGCTAAAGTAAAGGTAAGATCTAGGTGCACTTACATTTCACTTACATTGTATGCGTCACAAAGCAAATTATATATCGATATTACTTGCATAGAATTCTATATAGATATTAACTCTTTCAGGATCTAATTAAACACGTGTTTTTTCAATTATTAAGATATATGCATAAACACTCATCTCTCATACATACAAGATCGTATATAACTGAAAAAAACCCCACAGACTTTCGTTCTAAGTCAATAGGAGCACTTCCACACGTGTAAACGCAATTCATAAAGTAGTTTTGTTTTTATATTTTATCTCACACAACAAGTATGTTCGATGTTAACAATACATTTGTGTTCTAGATAAACGGTGATTATTATTTATGAAAAAAAGACGTAGGCGGGATAATTGTTACATTTGCTGTTAACAATTATATGTAGGTTACCATTTATGTGTATACAGCAATATAAATTGTCAAGTGTGTACCTAAACGGGTATTACCATGCAAACCTGTTCTTGTGTGTATTTTTACATTATAAAGTAATTGTAGAAGTAATACGACTATCCCAGACCTTATACAGTATCTCCCGAATAACAACCAATGAAAAAGCGGGGAATTTTATGCATGCCCTACAATTCATAGCAATTGAACGCTTACTAAACTATGACGTAAGTCAAACTTTCAGTTGAAACTACTGTCCAAACAACGTTCTCAAACGAGGCTTTCCTAACATTTCTATTTAAGGTAGTTCGCGGCGTTCATAGCCGATTTTTGACATCTCGCGAAAATTATCAACAATTTGTACACATGTACTATAAATTCTTAGCTTTTGTTTAAGTTTTTTTTTTTTTTTTTTTTTTAAAAATGTACCACAGTTTCTCGTTAACAGCTCCTCCTAGCGGTAGGTATATTTCAGACAATTTTCGCCGTTTTTCCCTTTCAGAATAGTCAACATTAACGCAATATTGTTTTTGATAACATTTTTACATTACTAATTATATTACCTGTGGGAAGAATATAACTTTTACACAGATAAATTACAAATTATGTTACTTTCACGTCTTATCATAACGACAGGGTTGGTTTAAATGCAAGTTAAAAAAACAACAAATTTCGAACGTTCACGCCTGATTGCACAAAAAACGCGCTGGTACAAGTTTTTGAAATTTACATATATTAATCTTCATTCATTTTACTATAATATAATAGAAAAAAAGAGGGGGTTTTCACGCTAGTTTTTCATAAATATGAATTCAAATAAAAAATCTAACCCTTAAAACACTCGACGTTTGTCTACTATTTCGGACGACGTCGTTATTTTACATTGGTACACAGGTAAAAATGCCACGTATGTTTAACATATGTTTTGTCGAACATATGTAAAACATATTTTTAACGTATGTTTTACATGCGTTTTGGTTAACATACGTTTCAAAACATACGTTTAACATACGTAAAGAAACACATGATAATCAGAAACGCACGTTAAACATACGTTTACAGAAACATATGTTAAACGCATGTTAAACGTACGTTTGTCATACATGATTCAATTCCTATGTTTACATACGTTAAGATGAATATATAATTATTGCGTTAAAATGCTTCACAGCACATATGTTTAATCCAAATGATTTAATTCATTTACATGTATAACTGATAAATTATCACAGCTGACACAAGATATAAAAGGAACCGGCAATATTTTCCCAATATTTTATTGTTTTTCTTCTGTAGTATAGCCACAATATAATAATCATTAAAGTAGATACCATCTAGGTAGTTTCAAATTAATAGAGTGTTGTATCATGTCCAATATTTAATAAGTCCTCCTCTTCATACTTCACTTTGCTTGCATACTCGAATGTAACTGTTGAAACAGCTTCACAACTGAAATAAAGTATAAAATATTCTTAATTTTATATATATAACTAGATCTGTTTTATTGTGAAGCTGTCAAATATAATGGTATCTTTTATTTCCTTTTGTGAAATAGAGGGTCTCAATGAAGATCATATGAATTAAAGAATATATGTAAATGTCAAGTATTACCTACTTCTATAAACTTTTGCATATAAATCAATACATAAAAAATAATTAATCAACCAAAATTGTAAATATCTTTATTAAAAAGATAATTAAGAATTAAAAAAAAAATAAACAGTATATCTACCTGATTATCATGGCCCTGTGACTTCTGTACAAGATTGTACTTTCGGTTTTGCATTATCCCATTTTCACCTCTACCAAACGTGTATTCAAATCAGTTCTCTAACACACACTATGCAATAAAATGTTTATTTGAATTTGTCAGAGATAGGCCTATATGGTTTCACAGAATAAAAATTGTCAGTCAACCTCGATGTTTCCTGTTTCCTGGTATTTTTCAAGGTAAAGGTCGACTAGATTCATACAAGCTAATTAGCTTTTTTCTAAATCCCAATTCTTAGAATTGTTTGTCATTTATGAATTGCAAATGTTATGTAATATACTATGTACAGTTCTTGAGTAAAATATTGTTTAAACAAAAGGTCGACACTGGCTTACTCGGACTAAATAAACCGTAAAGTAGCCTGATTAAATAAGGCATGAATGGACAGCTTTTTTATTATTTTGATATCTGATCTGCTGTCCATAACGCCGTCTCGGGAGACGCAAAATAAAAATCTTTAAAAGGCTCTATAGAGACGTGCAATATGTCGCACTAATCGTAAAGCAGCTAAAGGTGAAAACACACCATTGATTTTTGTTCATTATTCTATAGTAAATAATAAAAGTTTGAAGGCTTGTCATTCATAGAGAATCACAAATGAAATAAGTGAAACCTACATTTTACTGTTTGTCAACCTCTGCACCTCTGCACTATCAAAATATGATGAGAAAAGTAGGGGTCATGTGTCATGAGATTTTTTTTCCTGCTCAGTGTGTACACTGGTGACAAAGTGAAAGTAGACTTCCGAAATCATGAATTCATACCCCAATTTCCAAACATCATTTTTTTTTTAAATTCACAATTCAAACATAACAATGCTATCAAAATGTTCAAAATACACCAATAATGCCATTCTAATAATATTCTAATCATACATTATTTCCAAAAATTTAGTATGTTTTTAGTTTGTAAAGTATTCCAACTAAACTTAGAATACTTTTGCAATGACATAAGTTATCCCATTGTGTCTGTAGTTTATTGCAAAACTATTCCAACTTGACTTGGAATAGTTTTGCACTCAGCAAGTATTCAAATTATTAGAGTTTTTAATGCAAAACTATTTCAAGTCAACAAACATGTTATAAAATCATAATAAACAGAAAATGCTTAAAAATGGAATGTGTTTATTATTTATTTTAAGATTTAGCACCAGTAGATGAAGAGACTATTTCAATTGAGCCTATATTAAAAACAATTAATAGGTTTTGTCCTTCTCCTGAAAACTGTTGAAAATGTAGTTAGAAGAGTTTTGCGCTCGGCCCTCAAAATTATCTGACAAATTTAACAATACTCGTCGTTTTTAATGATATAAAGCGGTTAGTATTATGTTTATGTATATCAATGTAGTTATAGATATACATCAGTACGCTATGCAACTTGTGGAACTGGAAATATTTTCAGTTTAAACCATTAACCTTACCCCACCCAATTTTACTTTGTATGTTCAATAATTATAATTGTAGTTTGCACTATTATTTTTAGAACATGTTCTTATGTTAATTGTATGGTGACATCTTACTATTTCTTAATTATTTTAACTCGAGACAATGTAAAGAATTTCTTGCCATCTGAATTGACACATTGAACTGGGACCTTGCACAGGTAATTTTCCAGCCAGTGGCACAGGCCCTCTCTTGATATAGCGTTTGGATAGCTATACAGTATATAGTTAATAATGGAAAGGTAGGACACTTCTTAAAAACATATCTGGTGTGAAGGGAGAAACCACGGGACATTTAGCAAGTAAATAAAACAGATTTTGGATTAAATTTTTTTTCTCAATACCTAGAAAACATTGAATTAACAATATTAATTTAGACAGTCAGAATATAGTTTGCCACTGAACGGATTGTTGTGAAACTTCAGTAGATCACAGTCATGCTTATTACCTCGATTACTAGACTTAAAGGCAATCTCAAAAGATTTTTTTCTTTATCAGTGTTTTCTCCAGAGCGCGTTTCTTGTGTTTGTGACGCAACTGAATCTCATTTGATGCAATCACGTTTGTTCATTGTGTCCACTATGACGCAACCTTAAAAATACAGTAATTCAAACTACACAGATTTGTTTCATCAAAGTGGGTTTCAGAGTTATTATTTTTACACTGCTAACAGTGTTGACAGATCACATGGTATGATTCAGGATAGCCTGATATATACATTTTGAAAAACAATGAGGGAGATTGGGTTTTGAAATGAGGGAGATTGGATGGAAATGAGGGAGATTTTTTTCGCGGCATAAAATTTGAAAATATTGTCATTTCGGTACAATTTTACATAATTTCTTAATAATACAAGTATATTAAACCATAACAGATGGTGTTTTGTCATAATATATAGAGAATATACAATGTTTTCTCCAGAGCATGTTTCTTGTGTTTTTGACGCAATTAATTCTCATTTGACACAATCAAACTTGTTCAGTGCGTCTATGACGCAACCTTAAAAATACAGAAATTCAAATTAAACATATTTGTTTCGGCAAGCTGGTTTCAGAGTTAATTTTACAATGCTAGCTGTTTTGGCAGATCACGTGGTCTGATTCAGGGAAAACCCTGGTCACGTGGTTCTACTAAGTCACGTAAACGTTCAAATTGATTATTAACGCTATACTTATGCAATCGCATAGACGATTATGATCACATACATAATTTTCCGCGTAGCAATATTATAGTTTGAAGACAACATCTGTGAAAACAAACGTATGATGCAACAATAGCACTGATATATACCCAGTTTTAAGTTGTTTGTATATAGAGATGAAATGTGGAAATCTGAAACTTTTCAAGAAAGTTGTTGGAAATGTACAGACGATACTCTATCTGGGCAACATTTTAATACCAGGTTAAACATAGGCCATGTTTTAACGCCGTTTATGTTTCTTTAATGGACGTTTAAATGTTATGGGAAGAAAGAAAATAAACTTTTAGAAAATTATATTTATTTTGAAAAACTTATTTTTTTTAAGTTACCATTAAAATGTTATACTATTAAAGTAACATTACTCTAAAATGAGTTTAGCTATGAACCAGAAGAAAATGGTTTTGGGAAAAAGAAAACAACAAAGTTTTGTTTTCCAAAGAGTATAATGCTTAATAATGGTAAACATGAAGCTCAGCTGAAATATAAAAAAAGTTGATGACCCGGTGGCCATGATCATTAAAACTGTCGTTGGGAAGGAAAAAACAAATAATTTCAGGTGTTGTAACTTGTTGGGCCAGAAGTGAAACATTCGTTTGGAAGTAAAAGTGTTTTGAAGTTGTTAATTTCAGTTTGAATTTTTATTTTAAAATTTGTGTGAAATAGGAAGTAAAACTGCTGAAGTAAAAT
Organism: Panopea generosa; assembly: GCA_029582155.1. Taxonomy (NCBI): domain Eukaryota; kingdom Metazoa; phylum Mollusca; class Bivalvia; order Adapedonta; family Hiatellidae; genus Panopea; species Panopea generosa. Next base: position 21,686,528 of record CM055896.1, on the reverse strand, counting down.
ATGTCATTTTCACCTCTATTTTTTTCAATTTTCAAGTTGATTAAGTTTAAAACTAGTCAATGATGACCCCCAGATTTTGAAAATGACCCCCAGATTTTTAGTCGGTGGGTCGTCAATAACCCCCAAAAATTGGAGCTGGATAATAAAACACTGCTTTTCTATATTCATTTAGCCTCAATTTAATTTTTGTGATTTATTTCTGACATACTGTCTTAAAATGTTGTATCAAAGTTTATAAACTGTTCTCTAGATTGAATGCTTATTAAGTTATCATCAACTGTAAACAGTCATATAAAGTGAACAATTTGCCAATACATGTAGTATACAAATTATCTGTTGTTTCAGCTTTAACAGCTTACACTAGAACTGGAGGCGTTTTACAAAGGAAGAGATCTTAAAAGACCCCCAAATTCTATATGGAACTGGTAATCTAGCTGTAATGGTCCAAAATCTGGTGTGCCTCACCAGTGACAATGTCTTTGAAAAAGGTAGGGAAAATTACCATATTGATTAATATTCCTGGTATTATAAATGAAATACAGTATCGAATTCATTAATAAATTTGCATCTTAAATCTCTCCATTTTATTCAAAACATCAAGGGTATATCATCTGGATAGATAGGTATTTAATTTATTGTTAATCATTTGTTCAATTTAAGAACTGGTAGAAGTCACTATTTTTGCATTATGTTTACCTAAGCTAGGACTGTAAGTTAACTGAGTGATATATCAAACTGACATCTTTAACTAGTCAAATCAGATAATCAATGTCTGAGATGTGTCCCTTTTGCTAGATGGACACTTCAAAATGGAATGCTTTGACTGTTGTCACATGTTGTCAGTCATTTATCGGGTTCTCAGGGTTTATTGTGTGTGTGTGGGGGGGGGGGGGGGGGGGGGGGATTACAATCTACTATATGATGTCCCATATATGTTTCAAATCGTCAATACGTCTTGTTTTGTGTATTAGTTATATTTCAGACATTGCTGACGTTTTCATGTAAAAAAACAGTGAAAACTCATTCATAATTTAAGACTGGAATATAGCTCAGAATGGTTGAAAAGCCATCTCCTGCAAGTTAAATTTCAAAATTTTCCATGACGGAGGCCACTTGGACCCCCCCCCCCCCCCCACTTGCGCCATTGGCCCTTGTTTCTTACCGGTGGCACTCACAGGGAGTAGGATACTGCTACTTCTTAATTTAGTACTTATTCTTTGAAACATTTTGACAACCCCGGTTTCTACTGGTCAAAGGTCAATAGGCTTATGTCCTGATAAATTTTCTGTTGTCCGTTAAACTTTTTCTTTTAGACATGATGGCACCTTCTTTTAGGCTTAGACCTTACATATTTTACATGTAACATTGAATGGATGTTCCCTAAAAGATTTGTTTAAGTCGGTGGAGTCAAATTTGAGGCTGCCACATGGGTCACTGTTTTATATAGGGAAAATGTTGTAGACGCGATAGCACCTTCATTTTTCATTGAATCTTAACAAAACTTGCACAGCAGTTTAACTGTTATATTACCACAAGATCTTGGACAAGGTCTTGAACCAGCATGATTTGACCACAAATGCCCCTACAACAAGGCTTATATAAGCACATTTTAAGTGAAATTTTAAAATACATTTTCTCTGAAAGCTCGAGGCTTAAATATTTTATGTGTAGCATTGTATGGTGGTCTCCTAAAATATGTGTTGAAGCAAAACTTACAAAACACATTTTCTCTGAAATGTACATCTGTCCATTTGTTGCCAGTAGAGCAATTCAGGCTCTCTTGGGGCCCCTTGTTCATTCATACAATTTATTTCCATATAATAAATTTAGTTTCCTTTTTTATATTTTCATAGAAAATGATGATAGGTACAGAAGAGAAAATAACAAAAAACCTTATTTCTTATGACTGAATAGACTTA